>JAVSCE010002396.1:0-46216 GCA_032199065.1 Smutsia gigantea | reverse complement strand
TCTTTGTAAGGTGACAGATGGCAATTACACTTATCATGGTGAACTGCTGAATCACTAACTTTTCCAACTGAAACCGATATAACATTGTATATAAACTATATTTTGGTAAAATTTCTTAAAGTTATCCATTTTCAGAAAACATAAATGTTAAAAGTATCTTCTTTATATTCAACAGAAATATTGTATTCTTTCAGCTTTGACTCTGTTATTCCTAATTTATCCCCCACACAGAACAAGTTTTCTCTCTGATCTGATGCCTCCAAGTCATTGCAAAACTTTGTCTTTAATTACTAACAATTCTTTTTGGCTATCTAATACCTCATATTGCTACTATATGGCTCAGTTTCAACTACTCTTTATTATAGTCAACTTTTTAGTATATTCGGACACAAAAAAGAGATGACCGCACATGTCAGAATTATATGTGAAATAAGACGCTGAATTAACAATTGAGGGCGCCTTCTGAGAAATTAAAAATGAGCTTCAGCGACATCTTTTGCATATTTCCAAGATCTTGGTTCAAAACTATGAAAACGGTTTGAATGAAATGTCCTGGAACACACTGTTGTATATATTCTTTATATATGCATTTACATTTATAGTGTATATTCATATATGTGTAATTTTTATGATACATATGATGTAAATTATATGTTGTTATATTTCTTCATAATCAAGCATCAAGCATAAAGAAAACAAAAGATCAAATATACCAGCCTCCAATTAAGTCCTCTCTAGAAAATTCCTCTGAAACACTTTCCAGACTGAACACTGCTAATAATATACACAGCAGACCAATACCTCCTCTGGTAATTCATTATGGTTTTGAGCATACTAGATTTCACTTCAGCATAAGAAATCCTCATCCTTTGCCCTATTCTCCTCCCCATTCTCTGCTTCTGTTTTACTTTGGAGCACTTTTTTCTCCTTTTGTATATGATAGTCCTTTAAATTCTGCAGACTCAAGTATTCAACCTCTGGGCCAACCAGGAACAGAAGTCAGTAGCGATCTTACTTAATTAGATTTATTAAAGACCTACCGTATGTAACTTGATGGAGTGATGGAGTGATGGACTACTTACTCTCATCAAACTAAAGTTCCATAAAGCATGGTATTTCCCTAGGAATTTATAATCTAGTAGAGATAAAAGGACTTCTATGCAAATAATATAATTATACTCTTAAGAGTGAGGACAAAGCATATAATATACATCTGCAAGGTCAAATGGAGCCAAATTAATACTGTAGCTACTTGTATGGAAATTTTTAATAAAGCTTCCATCTTTAAAGGGGGAAACTTTGAACATTTTAAAGCATCTTCCCTGTGTTTTTTAGTCATTTCTATCCCTTCTTAAGTGGTGCTGATGTTAAGGTACTGATGTATTTGCTCAGTACAGAGCATGGGTCTCTTCTACAATTAGATGAAGGCCAACTGAAAGAACTAGATAAGATGTAAGTGCCAAAAAATGGGGTACCCAAATGGTACGACAGGGCAATGTCAGAAGGTTTCAAATTGTCTCCTGCCTCATAAATTTCTTTTAATCTACCAGTTTCACCTAAATCCAAGAAATCATCTTCTTTATGAGAGTGATAAGCCAAAACAAAATGAAACACTTACCTCTACCCTTTGAAAATGCTGGGCATTCCCCAGAGCTTAGCACAGTGACTTTACAAATACAATTATTTGTGAATTAAAAGGAAAAAATACCTATTGATTGCTAAGGCTAGCATATATCTAAGAGTACTTACTGGAAGATGCAACTCACTAATGCCATATTTTCATATTAGAATGGCATTCCAAGTATTTTTTCCTATTTAAATCTACTAAACTGGTAATATTTTAAACCTTTACTTGGGTCAATTCCATAAATAAAGTTGAAATAATAATATAAAGGAAATGAAAAACAAGAAGAACCAAAAGAAAAAAAAAGTTACTGTGGCTCATCTTTTCCTGAGGGGGGAAAATCAGTTCTCACTCATGCTCAAATCAATTATCCATTTATAAATGAAGCCATTTATGAAAAATCTCTGGTACATTGATTGATAATTTTTTATCACCTTCAGATACATCCAAAAAGCAAAGGGTAGGGCTTATCTGACATAGTGATGATACTTATCTGCTCCTCCAAATGGCAGAGTGAAGGCCAAAGGAGAGAACACAACACAGTCAAATGTGACTGGTAGAGACAGCATTATCTTGGATGTGATTTTCCATTTCCCAAAGCAGGGCATAATATAATCAACAGGTTATTTCTTTCCTTAGAGATTTCTATAGCATATAAGCCACCCATATCTTATTTGTCTAAAATGACACATAATGACATCTTCCAAAACTTCAGGAAAGAAAACCATCTCTGATATTGCAAGGTGCCAACAGTTTTATATGGTAAGACCATATTCCAAACAGTTCATAAGAAAAGGAACACTTCTGAAGAGAACAGTAAATACAGGGAAAAAACTTAGAAATAGGCTTTTGTCAATAAATCATTTTCATTTACATTGGTTAAAAAAATCAATTCAAATGAGTTTCAAGATCTTTTGGCCAAATGCTACTCAGTATTTTTGCTGTCATAAATACATGCCTTCTTTGCTCATATTACTAAACTTCACAGTAATTTACTGTTTCTCATTTTACCTTTATGAGAACAGTATCTTGAGAGCCACATAAAATGAACATTCCAACTGGTTTCATATTTTCTACAGAGCTGGGGAAGGTAATAAGAGGTATTTATATGAATGTAATTTTCTTTGCATTTGGTGAGCATATTTATCTTTATTTCTGTATCCACATATTAAATATAAAAGGATTATCTTTTAAATCGTTTCTCTACCATGCACGTTGAATGCATGAGGGGCAGCTGCACCTGCTTTAAAGAGGAAGACAAAAGTAAAAGTGCACAAACACGTATACGTGCCCCCAATTATGATAGGTCAATAAACCAGTGGCATTTTGAGAACAATGTTCCTATTTGACAAGCTTGTGACATGGCATGGAATTTGAGGTCTGTCATTCCCTGTCTAAATTTGCCTTTAGACATAGCAAATCTGTCTGAATCCAAGACACACTGATGGTAGGATTCAGTATTAATCTATGTTCCAGGGAGCAAGGAAAACACTGCTAATTTATTGTAAAATATTTCCCAATTTCAGAGTTTAAAATGTGAGGAGGAAAAGTACACCTTAAAATCTATGAAACATATAAGCGCCCTCTTCAGTCTGAGAAACTTATGTGACTGTAGAAATCGTGATTTTACTCCAGACTGTGGGATAGTATGTAGAGAGACACTGAAAAAGATTACAGGAACAGAAGAGATGCTTTTCTCCTCTCCCTGCCTCTGTCACTAACTTTTTTTGGAAGAGGTATTACCAATACCTTTCAAGGTGGCAGTTACATACCACCACTGTGTTCCTAGATCCAGTCCCTTTCATATTCTACCTTACAGGACTTTCCTTATTCAAGTAGGCAGGAAAATAAAATCCGGTCAGTTTCACAGCCTAAGAACCCAAGCAAAATAATGGATTTCACCTTATGTCTAGATATGACATAGCTGTACATCATGACAAATAGCATTTTTGGATGTTCAGCATAGATTACTAGGTTTCTATGCTCTCTGGGATGAGAGAGGAACTCAGGGGAATTATTCAATATAAGCATGAACACAAAGGGCCAAATGTTATTTATTGTTTTCAAGAGTGAATTTTTATGCAGCTATATACATAAATATATTTCCAAAGACATAATAAGAAAGCAAAATAGAAATTCTCAATACATTTCTTATTGACAGAATATTTCATCAACCATATACAGGATACAACATAAATGACAAGGTCAGACAATGGGACTAAGATTAATAGTGTTAGAGCCAATAAGAAAAGGAAAAATGTATAAAAGAATGTTTAGCAGAGGATCAGCTTTGAGAAGAAATATCTAAAAAAATTTAATTTGGTAAATTCTCTACATATTCGTATTGGAGCTACCATTTTTTTTTTTTTTTGGCCTAAACAGTCAAAAGCAGATGCACTGATGTGAGACATATGATGTCATCAATCACATGATTGATTGTACAAGTGTAGGGAAATTGAATTCATGTTATGCCAACCTCTTATTTTGAAGAGTTGATGAAACTGAAGTTCAAAGGAATTGTGTGTCACCCATTTTCATAAGTAAAACTGTGATACATGCATAAAGCAGCACTGCTAAAATTAAAAGTGCTGATTCTTAGTTCTCATTTTTCAATCAAAAGCATTGCTATAATATATATATATATATGTGTGTGCCTGTGTGCACACACACTCATATATATAGTTATTATAGTATTACATTATATTCAGGAATACACAAAACAGGCATTTTCAGTATTCACTGTTATAGTTATGATGATCAAAGGGTCGCTTATTATCTACTCTGTAGCCCTGAGAATGTCCTCTACACTATTTTGTTCCATAGAGGAAATCATCCAAAATATCTCATGTCTTCAGGTATGTAAGAAAATATCGAGCTACAGTGTGAACAATCTTATAGAAGTCATTGAATGCTCAGTTAGGCATAAACCAGAGAATATCAATCATAATTTTCTCATTTTTATAGTTGAAAAGGCTGCAGCTTAACAGTTAAGGGGTTTGCTCAAGGTAACTCAACCAGTTCACAGGAAATCGATGCAGGTGACCCACATTTGGCTAATTAATAAACATATTGTGCAAATATATGCAAGATGCACTTCCTCCCAGACAAATTCCAACCAGCTTTAGCTCTTCTTAAATCCTGCTTCTATGTCTAGTGCCAACCCCAGCCTGGATCTTAGGCTTTGCTGAACAAACAGACACACAGGACCACCACAGCCCAAACCTGGTATCAGATTCATTCAAAGGAATGTGAGACAGGAGCACAGCTGCCTGGCAGGGCAGCATCAGGCATTCCTTTTCAATAAGAGTCTGTTTGACAGTCCATATAGCCATCCCTGAGGGATTATTCTCTTTGACTCTCCAGAAGAAACCCAGTGTCCACATTGGCCAGGTGTGGGTATCCCTAGCCTAGAAGTCTCTTGCCATATAAAAGCCACTATATCCTGCAACAGCTCCATGGCGAGCCTCCAATTTTGAAAGTCACAACACTCAGAAAAGTCCAAAGCCACTGCCATCCCAAAAGCCTCTTAATATTCTCTCCATCCTGATACAATTTATCAATCATTGATCATCTTTACATAATCAAAACTGTCTTCTAGTATACTTAGCATATTATCTTTATCAGGTTTCCAGGTCAAATTGCCATATAGGAGAGGAGTTTTATCTTTAACTTATTAGTGCATCCTCATGTCCCTGAAGAAGTAAGATCCTTTTGAAACTTTGGTTCAAGCTCAGGATTGTATATTACTCTAAAACAGTTCTGTTCATAGCTGATGAATAGGTTAAACTCCTGGATCATTCATTTAGTCATCTTCTGTTAAAAATTTTTCAGTTACTAAAATATATCTAGCTCTCTTCTAGATGTAGTGGAAAACACATAGAAACATTCCTGCTCTCAGAGAGCTTATAATCTACAAGAATGGAACAGACTAAAAAAAATAAAGAAATAATATGCTAGAAGGTGATAAATACTAAGGAGGAAAAAAAAACATGGACATGATACAGTGAGCCTTGATGATGTGAGAGGATGTTGCAGTTTTAAATAAGGTGGTATGGTTTTTCCTCATTGACACTTTTGAACAAACAATTGAAATAGATGAGGAATAAAGCCACAGAGATACCTATGGAAGAATATTCCACATAAATGAAAGAGCCTTACAAAGGTCATGAAGGGAGAGTGTGTTTGAAGTTAAGGAAATGCAAAAAAGCCAGTGTGGTTGGAACAAAAAGAGACAGAAGAGTAAGGAGATAGAGTCAGAGAGGCAACCCATTCTCCTGATATTATTCTCAATTTTACAATATAGTTTGATTATCCAGTTTCCTCTTTTCTAGCTCTTGATGGAAAATTCTACTTTCAGACATGAAAAATTTCAATGAGAGACACTGAAATTAGCAGAAACAGAAGCACAGTTGGCAAGTGGAGAATTGCTGATGCAGGTAGTAAAAAGTGTGAGATGTGTGTAATACATACACACACATATTTTTCTCACATTGTACTTACATGAGAGGAAAGAAGTCAAAAAGAATTCACACATGTATAGTTATAGACTACAATCACTCTCCCCAATACCCTGGTTATCACAGAATGTAGAGAAATAGTCAAAATTTGTTTTATTACAAGTTATCCTGCATATAAGACTTTATCATGTAATTATCATTAAAAATATAAAGGAAACAAGGAATAATGATACTTTGGCTTCTGAGATGGAACAAACTCAAATCACAAAATCATGAAAGAAGGAGAGTCTTCATTCCTTACTACAGACCTTGCAGAAATAAAAAAAGGATTATAAGGAATACTATGAACTGTATAACAATACATTAAATAAACTAGGAAATGGAAAAATTCCTAGAATAATGTAAATTGCTAATATGTAAGAAACACTAAAAACTATAAAAATTTTACAAAAACAACAAAGAACTAAATAAGTTAAAAGACATGCTGTGTTCACGGATGAGAAGACTTAATACTGGTAAAATGACAATACTTCTAAAGTTAATTTACAAAGTAAATGTAATCCCTACTAAAATTCCAATGGTCTTTTTCAACAGAAATGGAAAAACTAAACCTAAAATTTGTATGGAATTGCAAGGGATCCTAACAGCTAAGATGATACTGAAAAAGAAGAAATTCAGAGGACTAATACTTCCCAATTTCTAATGTATCAATAAACAAAACAGTGTGACACTGATTTAAGGATAAACATAGATCAATGACTGGAATTGAGATCCAGAAATAATCCCCTACTTTTATGGTCAATTGATTTCTGACAAGGGTATCAAACAATAAAATGGGGGAAAGAATAGTCTTTTCAACAAACGGTGCTGAGACAACTGGATATCCACATGCAATAGGATGGAATTGGACACCTGCTTTATCCCCAAAAAACAAAATTTAACTCAAATTGGATGCAAAGGTTAATTTAAGAGCTAAAACTATAACAAAACTTAAAGAAAATATAGGAGTAAATGTTTGAGTTTTGGATTAGGCAATGATCTCTTAGATATGACACCAACATTATAAGCAACAAAATGCAATATCAATAAATTAGACTTCATCAAAATTTAAAACTTTTGTGCTTCAAAGGACATCATCAATAAGTGAAAATACAACCCACAGAACTGCTGAAAATATTTTCAAATCATATATATAAGGGACTTGTACCTAGAATATATAAAGAAGATTTACAACTTAACGATAAAAATACAACCCAATTTAAAAAAGGGGCAAAGTGTATGAATAGGAATTTCTCATAAGAAAATAAACAAATGGCCAATAAACATACAGAACAATGTTAAACATCATTTTTCATCAGGGAAATGTAAGGCAAAACCACAATGAAGTACCACTTCACATCTACCAGATGGCTATAATATACATAAAAAAGATAATAACAAGTGTGTTGATGAAGAAGGTGGGGAAATTGGAATCCACATAGATTACATAGAATATAAAATGGTTCAACCACTTTGGAAAAGTTTGACAGTTCCTCAGAAGATTAAATATCATGTTACAGTATGACCCAGCAATTCTACTCCTAGGTATATACTCAACATTAATCAAAACATACTCCCACATAAAAATTTGTCAATAAATGCTCATAGCAGCATTACAGTAGCCAAAAAGTAGAAACAACCCAAATGACAATCAACTGATGAACAAATAAAATGTGGTGTGTCCATTCAAGGGAATGTTACTCAGCAATAAAATGAAATGAAACATTGATATGTTTCAACATGGATTAACTTAAAAAACATTGTGCTGAGTGAAAGAATTCAGTAACATCATATATGATTCAATTAATAGGCAATGTGCAGAATAGAAAAAATAGAGGGTGCAATGGATATAGAGTTCCTTTTTGTGGTGATGAAAATATAAAATTGATTATGATGATAGCTGTACAACTCTGTAAATATACACTTTAAGTGGGTTAATTTTATGGTATGTGAAATATCTCTCAATAAATCAATTACCCCCCCCAAAAGCTTTTTTATACCAATGAAGAAAAATATCCATACTACAAACCAAGCAGACTAACACAAAGATTTCATGAACACTTTTAGATACAGGATAATGTACTATGCTCAGAGTACTATGGCAATGAATTTTTCAATGTGGTTTAATAGTGATTTATTTATACTTAGAAGATTTCAGTGGTAAATCTATTTTTCTGTAGAACTTTCTTTAAATGATGGAGGAAAATACACCTACTTACTGTTTACCAGCTATGTACAATTACAGGATGGGAACTTAGGAGACACTCTCCCAACACTGTCTCTATACTGATTCAGAAAACTAAACATTCAGGTGGATATCATAGTGGCCAATGAGCTGTAATGGGAGAAAAAATACCAACAGGAAAACACTTAAAGTGTGCTTCTCCAAACTCTGCCTATGCAGTGAGGGGCCTGGGACAGTGAAAACAAACCAATAAAAATCAAGATGTGTAAATCCAAGCTGGAAATCCTTTGACACTTACACCAACTCTTTGACCTAATACCTAAAGAGATTATTGACACACGATTAATGAACATTTGAAGAAAATGTGCTGGCTCACAGAAATTAAAGGAATATCAACTTTTGGAATTAAGTAATTAATTAACCCTTTGAATTAATTCAACCAACAAATCATATAGTGAAAGGCATATGGTGTTAGGGTATGAACAGAAAGGAATTACTTCGATCAAGGATTTAAGAGTAAAAGTTAAAAAGTAGAATTGCATTGGGAAAGATTAGCAGCATTAGCTTTAGAAATTGAGATAACTGGCACTTTGAAAATAAAAGTGTTCATATGGAGTATTTTAGTATTATAAGAAAATCCAAATAAGTATGTTATTATTTTGAGGCTGTATTTCCCCTTTCTACTTCTTTCCCATTGATTTTTCTTAATGATTGTTCTTTCTACTTTACCTATTAGCATTAGAAATAAGCTGAATTGCAAAAAAGAAAAAAAATTTACAGTTTTGCACTCAATGGTAAAAATCAGGAACATAAAAATCTAAATAGGTCTTTCTCAAGGGACCCATGAAGACATTTTCCCTTCACTACACTGCTTTGTATTTAGGCTGATTGTTTCTTCATTATTAACATATAAGAGGAAACAGCACAAAAGCAAAATATTCCTTCCCCAAACAGTAGCACTTGAATTTGAAGATATGTGTATCCAGACCAATAAAAACACAGAAGCGCACATTTCATTTCAGTAGAATAACAAGGATCAAGAAAAATATTAAATTATAAAATTTTCTATGATAAATTGCAAGGCAATTATGAGACATATTGTTATAAAGATAAGGAATTCTTTAGAATTGAGATGGGAAGGAGCCCGCGAAGACAGATGTTTTCAAGTAAGAGCAAACTACAATGATTTTAATTTGATGAATGCAAATAAGAATATGCAAGTTATATATTTCACTAGAACCTCTAACTCAGTTTTTGTACCCACTACATTGTAAATGGGACTTAGTCTCTACCTATGTGAAAAATATATTATGAAAACTATTATTTAAGGGAAAATGTTAAATGTTTTCAAGAAGATTCTCTCTAGGTATAATTACATGTGCTCACACATGCAAATCCAATTTTATATTAAATATAAAACTGGTCATTGTGAAAAATAAGTTTGTGTGGCTATTACATGTATTTGGATGGGAAATAAAGTATTAAATATTGAATAACAATTCAATTATATTGATCATTTTAAATTATTTTCCAAATAAAATTTCCAAGTTCAATTTAATAATTTATACATTAGCTAACAAATTATAACTAATTTGTAAGAGTGTGATTAAATACTTATTAATGATAGCTAATGATATATTGCTCAAAAGTTGTATTTTATATTTACTAATCTTAATGTGATATGGAGGAATATATTTTAATAATTTAAAAGTGAATAATTTATACACTAGGAACTATATTCATAATAAACCAAAATAGATGATTTTATCTATAAAGAGAAGTATTTAAATTTTCATTTATAGTACTTATTGCCTCACTGAATTGAAAACTTTTCCCACTGCTATAGTCTCTAAAGTTAAAAGAGATCAACTTTCAAACTTTCTAACAAAATAAGGCTAAATTATGGTGACAGAAGGAGAGAAATCAAGTGCCCATGGTTGTGAGAATTGGTTAAAATTAATTAAAGGAAACATTGTTTTAAAAAGAAATGATGGAGTAATGCAGGCTATCTCCTTAATTGTTTTCACATGAACCAAGTTTAAACAATTAATCTAAATAGTTACAATACCAATGTAGTATCCATCACTTATTTACACATATATTTTCAAAAACCCTACCCCATCAAAATACCCAATAATGTTATATATAGCACAGCTGAAAGCTGCTATTTGCCTGAAAATCCAAACACCTCCCACAGTATGATTTTGCAAAAGAAATTCATGGTCAAGTTTCTAACTTATGTTCAAGAGTTTTCAATATTTTTCTTATACTTAGATATTAATTTGTTAGACACGAGCTAATACACACCTTACACATGGTGCCCAGGAGAAATGGAAGGACTACAGTATTGATGTAATGCTTATGTCAAAGTGCCACTATATACTGAATCTATAAAGTATAAAAACCAGTTCTATAATTCACACAACAAAATCAGTCTCATTACTTTATAAGAAGAAGATATATGTCAGATACCTATGTAGAACTAAATAATTTTTCATTTCATTCTTGAGAAATGTTTCTTAAAATGGTTTGCTGCATAATGTTAATTTCTGGTAGCTCTGGTCTCCATCTTTACCTAACATTCAGGTAGGGGGCTAAATCAGTGATTAGAATAAGGACTGTTATCATAATTCTATGCGGAGGAAGCTTAGATGAACTTTTGCCTCTAAGATTTCCATGAACAGTGGAAAATAAATGGCAAGCTGGACAAAGGCCCTGTGTGGAGCTAAGCAGTTCACAGAATGCTGACTCTCACCTTTGCTATTTCAGATTTTGGTAAGATATCACTGCAAGAATACAAATTAACACTCTTTCTTATAGAAACATTCCCTATACTCTCCCTCTAGATACAGATTCAGGTGAATGAAAACAAATTAAACCAAAATACTCCTTCTCACTTCCATTTTGCTGCACTAGAACACAGGGAAAAATCTACTGATGAGGCTAAGATGTAAGAAGCCCCCTTCCAACAACTTAGCAATATTAGAAGGACCCAATTGTTTTAAAATTCTTCATATTGGCCATAAAAGTGATTTACTATGTATTTGGAAATAAATAGATAAAAATGATTATGGAAATCAGATGAGCTTCAAAAGCAAATGTCTGTATATCAGCAAACATGAAAATCATTCCCACCTTAAATTCTGGATGGATTCTGCTTTTTCTTGGTGGGAGAGATCAAATGTATTATTCACTATTGTTCAGTGCAGACAGCTACTAAATAATCATCAAGTTGTCTGGCTGGCTTTCAACACATGTTTCTCAGAACTGTCACATATAGAAAGTGGGATGTGTTGTAAGTCTGATTACAGAGACTCATTATTACCATGGTGAATTCAGTAAAGGATGAAGAGGAGAGGGAGGTAACACACTGGCAACAGTCATATCTAGGCCCTAATATAAAATTTTCACATTGCCATGTTTGTCTCAGTGAAATGTCAACTGAATGAAGAACTTTAGTAACCCTCAAATCCCAAATACTTAGATATTACCTGGCACTTGTAAAACAACACTGTAGCTTCTATTGACTTCATCCTACCCACATTCTTCTATTCAAAGAGTTCGAATTCTGGGACAGGGAAAATTACAGATACTGGAAATACAATGAAGATTATTTTTAAAGATGAAGATAAATAAACCTGTAAGTAAATAAAATAAGAAAGCTTTTACAGCGTGTAAATTCCTCACCAACAATCCTAATAGGTTGAAGTGATTAAGAGTGACTAGTAGCTACTTTAATTTGATTAGCAAAAGTCATTTCTGAGACAGTATCATTTAGGCTAAACTCTGAAAAGCAAAGGGGAGCCTACATATTACATATCTAGAGTAGGAACATTTTATGTAGGGAAACACCCTGTACCAAAAGCCTCTAAGGCAAGAGACAGTTTGGTCTGGGGCTAGAATGAAGTACAAAAGGTGTGAATGATGTAGAATGATGTGATATGAGAGCTAGGCAAACGGCAGATCATGAAGAACTTTGTATGCCAGGTTAAAGAATTCAGATCTTTGTCATAGGATGATGGGATGTCATGAAAATAACATTATTTGTTCTTTCATGAGAATAATATTATTTGCTCTAATAAAAGATTATTTCATCGATATCAGGGACAAAGGAAACTGAACTATAGGGTGACAAAAGCAGAAAGACCTTATGGGAAACAACTGGAACAGTCTAGATGAAAAACAAGGGGGGAACAGGTAGTGATCATGAAGAAACAGAGAAGTGGACAGGTTTGGGATAGGAGGTAGAAGAGAAAAGATTAACTGAGAGATTATAAATGGTTTATAAAAGCATATATAAATATGACTTTAGCCATTGGGTCATAACAGTGCTATACTGACTTGGCCTGGAAAAGGAACAGGTCGAGCAGGTTTGTTTGTTTGTTATTTATTTGGAGAGGGATGGTTAAGAAAATGAAGAGGTCTGTTTAGTTTATATTATGTTCGAAATTTATCTCTGATATATATCCCAATGGGCATGTCAGGTAAGCTGTTTGAGAAATAAATTTCATGTTCAAGACACAAGTTAGGATTAAGCATAAAAAATGTGAGAGGTCATTTGCATATAGTGGCATTTAATGTCTTAACCTAGAAAGAGTATAGGAATACAACCCACACAAATATTTGGAGGCAGAGAAATGATGAGAAACAGCGAAAACTAGGAAGATTTTATACAATTCAAGACAAAAGAGAGGTTTTCCAGAAGGATGAAGTGGTCGCCTGTGTCAGATTCTGCTGAGAAATCTTGCACAGTTAGAACAGATAAATGGCCATTGGATTTAGTAACACAATGATCATTGTGGACTTAGGATAAAAAAGAAGAAAAAAAAGAAAACCAGTCTTTGTGAGAAAGGCAGGCCTAATGAACAGAACTGAAAAGAGAAAATGAGGTAAATAACTGCAATATAAACTATAACTCCTTCAAGATTTTGATTAGCATTTGTGTCAAAAGTTTAGCTAAGCTATGCCATGGTACTGCTGTGCAGCATCCATTTTGTTTGACAAGCAGCCTGCACGGACCTTAAACTAGCATAGCCTCTTCAGGCAAGTGCATAACCCAGAAATCAGTCTGCACAGCCCCAAGCCAATGTAAGCTCTTGATATGACTTACCCAAAAGCCCTTGTGATCAATAGTCTTCCCTGCCTCTCAGCACATATATAAATTATGCACCCCCATGGGAATTCAAATAAGACCCCCATGGGACCAGGTAGAGATGAGAAGCTGGGGTGGACATCATCAAGGGTCCGACTAACTGTGCTACACTATGGGACACAAGTCTGTTCTAATCCAGAAATGATATCTGCAGAAATAATTATTACTATCAATAACAATTTCATGGGATTCAAGATGATGGTATGAGAGGTGAGACACAGAACTTGTCCCAAAAATACATATAATATGAAAATATAGTTAATACAACTACTCCTAAAAGAGAAACAGGAAAGAAGGTGCACCAGACTGCATACACATGGAGAACAGAGCAGACCTCAGGAAAAAGGGAAACAGCGCCGCTCCCCTGTGACCCCGAACACCACTCCTGGGACTGAGAAGCTCCAAAGACTACAGCTTCTGGGCACTACAGGGCGCCACATACAAATATGAAACGTCAAAGGAACCTGGTTCAAAGAAAAATCTCAGAAACACCAGTAAAAGGTCCAAATGAAACTGAATTCACCAATTTTCCAGAAAGAGTAGAAAATAAAATTCATAAACATGCTCATGGAGGTACAGAAAAATATTCAAAAACTCAGGAACGAATTTAGAATGGAGATTCAATCATTAAGAAATTCCATATCTGAAATGAAACATATAATTGAGGAATTTAAAAGCAGATTAGATGTAGTAGAAGAGACGGTAAATGGAATAGAAATGAGAGAAGAGGAATAAAGAGAAGTTAAGGCAAAGAGAGAAAAAAGGATTTTTAAGAATGAAAGACTATTGAGAGAACTGTGTGACCAATCCAAACGGAACAATATTCACATTATAGGGGTACCAGAAGAAGAAGAGAGAAAAAAAGGGGCAGAAAGTATCTTTGAGGAGGTGATTGCTGAAAACTTCCCCAATCTGGGGAAGGAGATAGTCTCTCAAGCCATGGAGGTGCACATATCTCCCAACAAAAGGCAAGCAAAAAAGACAACACCAAGACATATAATAATTAAAATGGCAAAGATCAAGGATAAAAAGAGACTTTTAAAAGCAATGAGAGAGAAAAAAGATCACATACAAAGGAAAACCCATCAGGCTATCATCAGACTTCTCAATAGAAACCTTACAGTCCAGAAGGGAGTGGCATGATATATTTAATGCAATGAAACAGAAGGTCCTTGAACAAAGAATACTCTACCCGACACAGTTATCATTTAAATTTGAAGGAGGGATTGCTATAGATGGAAGTATTCCTAAGGCTAAATACCTGTCACCAGGGGAAATAAAACCACAGCAAAGTAGAACAATTAATTACTAAGCAGATGCAAAATCAAATCAACTACCCCAAAGTCAATCAAAGGATAGACAAAGAGTACAGAATATATATATATATTCCTAATATATAAAGAATGGAGGAGGAAGAAAAAGGAAGAAAAAAATAAGAACCTTTAGATTGTGTTTGTAATAGCATACTAACTGAGTTAAATTAGACTGTTAGACAGTAAGGGAATTACCCTTGAACCTTTGGTAACAACGAATCTAAAGCCTGCAATGTCAATGAGTACATACCTATTGATAACCATCCTAACTGTAAATGGTCTGAATGCACCAATCAAAAGACACAGATACACTGAATGGATAAAAAAACAAGACCCATCTATATGCTGCCTATAAGAGACTCACTTCAAACCCAAAGACATACACAGACTGAAAGTAAAGGGATGGAAAAAGATATTTCATGTAATGAATAGGGAGAAAAAAGCACGAGTTGCAGTACTTGCATCAGATAAAATAGACTTCAAAACAAAATAACAAGAGACAAAGAAGGACATTACATAATGATAAAGGGGTAAGTCCAACAAGAGGATATAACTATTATAAATACGTATGCACCCAACACAGGATCACCTACAGATGTGAAACAAATACTAACAGAATTAAAGGGGGTAATAGAATGCAATGCATTCATTTTAGGAGACTTCAACACACCACTCACTCCAAAGGACAGATTAGCCAGACAGAAAATAAATAAAGCAACAGAGGCACTGAACAAAGCATTAGAACAGATGGACCTAATGGACATCTACAGAACACAAGCAACAGGTTACACATTCTTCTCAAGTGCCCATGGAACATTTTCAAGAATAGATCATATACTGGGCCACAAAAAGAGCCTCAGTAAATTCAAAAAGATTGAAATTGTACCAACCAGCTTCACAGACCACAAAGGTATGAAACTAGAAATAAACTACAAAAAGAAAACAAAAAAGCCCACAAACACATGGAGGCTTCACAACATGCTCCTAAATAACCAATGGATCAATGACCAAATAAAAACAGAGATCAAGCAATATATGGAGACAAATGACAACAATAATTCAACACAGCAAAATCTGTGGGACGCAGTGAAGGCCATGCTAAGAGGGAAATATACTGCAATACCGGCCTACCTCAGGAAAGAAGAACAATCCCATATGAACAGTCTATACTCACAATTAACGAAACTAGAAAAAGAAGAACAAATGAGGCCCAAAGTCAGTAGAAGGAGGGAAATAATAAAGATTAGAGCATAAATAAATAAAATCAAAAAGAATAAGACAATATAAAGAATCAATGAAAGCCGGTACTAGATCTTCAAGAGAATAAACAAAATAGATAAACCCCTAGCAGGACTTATCAAGAAAAAAAGAGAATCTACACACAAAAACAGAATCAGAAATGAGAAAGGAAAAATCACTATGGAAACCACAAAAATACAAAGAATTATGAGAGAATACCACAAAAAATTACATGATAAAAAACTGGATAACCTAGAAGAAATGTATAAGTATCTAAAAAAATACAACCTTCCAAGGCTGACCCAGGAAGAAACAGAAAATCCGAATAGACCAATTACCAGCAAGGAAATTGAATTGATAATCAAAAACCCACCTAAGAACAAAACTGCTGGATCAGATGGTTTCACTACTGAACTTTATCAAACATTTAGTGAAGACTTAATACCATCCTCCTCAAAGCTTTCCAAAAAGTAGAAGAGGAGGGAATACTCCCAAACTCATTCTATGAGGCCAGCATCACTCTAATACCAAAACCAGGCAAAGACACCACAAAAAAAGAAAATTACAGACCAATAACCCTGATGAACATACATGCAAAAATACTCAACAAAATATTAGCAAACCAAATTCAAAAACACATCAAGAGGATCACAGACCATGATCAAGTAGGATTCATCCCAAGGATGCTAGGATGGTACAACATTCAAAAATCCAACAACATCATCCACCACATCAACAAAAAGGACAAAAACCACATGATCATCTTCAAAAATGCTGAAAAAGCATTTGACAAAATTCAATATCCATTCATGATAAAAACTCTCAGCCAGATGGGTATACAGGGCAAGTACCTCAGTATAATAAAGGCCTTATATGACAATCCCACAGCCAACAGTATACTTAATAGCAAGAAGCTGAAAGCTTTTCCTTTAAGACTGGGAACAAGACAAGGATGCCCACTCTACCCACTTTTATTCCACATAGTTCTGGAGGTCCTAGCCATGGCAATCAGACAACACAAAGAAATAAAAGACATCCAGATTGGTAAGGAAGAAGCCAAACTGTCCCTGTTTGCAGATGACATGATATTGTACATAAAAAACCCTAAAGAATCCACTCCAAAACTACTAGATCTAATATCTGAATTCAGCAAAGTTGGAGGATACCAAATTAATACACAGAAATCTGTTGCATTCCTATACACTAATGATGAACTAGCAGAAAGAGAAATTAGGAAAACAATTCCATTCACAATTGCATCAAAGAGAATAAAATACCTAGGAATAAACATAATCAAGGAAGTGAAAGAGCTATATCCTGAAAAGTACAAGACACTCTTAAGAGAAATTAAAGAGGACACTAGTAAATGGAAATTCATCCCATGGGTAGGAAGAATTAATATTGTCAAAATGGCCATCCTGCCTAAAGCAATCTACAGATTCAATGCAATCCCTATCAAAATACCAACAGCATTCTTCAACAAACTAGAGGAAATAGTGCTAAAATTCATATGGAACCACAAAAGACACCAAATAGCCAAAGCAGTCCTGTGAAGGAAGAATAAAGAATAAAGTGGGGAGGATTATGCTCCACGACCTCAAGCTATACTACAAAGCCACAGAAATCAAGATAATTTAGTACTGGCACAGAACTATAGACCAATGGAACAAACTAGAGAGCCCAGATATAAACCCAAGCATATATGGTCGATTAATACACGATATAGGAGTCATGGATATACAATGGGGAAATGACAGCCTCTTCAACAGCTGGTGTTAGCAAAACGGGACAGCTACATGTCAGAGAATGAAACTGGATTATTGTCTAACCCCATACATAAAAGTAAACTCAAAATGGATCAAAGACCTCAATGTAAGTCATGAAACCATAAAACTCTTAAAGGAAAACATAGGCAAAATCTCTTGAATATAAACATGAGCAACTTTTTCCTAAACGCATCTCCTCAGGCAAGAGAAACAAAATAAAATATGAACAACTGGACTACATCATGCTAAAAGCTTCTGTACAGCAAAGACACCATCAACAGAACAAAAAGGCATCCCACAGTATGGGATAATATATTTGTAAATGACATGTCTGACAAGGGGTTAACATCCAAATTATATAAGAACTCACACGCCTCAAGAACCAAAAAGCAAATAACTCTATTAAAAAATGGGCAGAGGATATGAAGAGACAGTTCTCCAAAGAAGAAAATCAGATGGCCAACAGGCACATGAAAAGGTGCTCCACATCGCTAATTATTGGGGAAATGCAAATAAAAACCACAAGGAGATATCACCTCACACCAGTAAGGATCGCCAGCATCCAAAAGACTAAGAACAACAAATGCTGGTGAGGATGCTGAGAAAGGGGAACCCTCCTACACTGCTGGTGGGAATGTAAGCTAGTTCAACCACTGTGGAAAGCAATGTGGACGTTCTTCAAAAAACTCAAAATAGAAATACCATTTGACCCAGAAATCCCACTCCTTGGAATTTACCCAAAGAACACAACTTCTCAGATTCAAAAAGACATATGCACCCCTATGTTTATTGTAGCACTTTTTACAATAGCCAAGATATGGAAGCAACCTAAGTGTCCATTAGTAGATAAATGGATAAAGAAGAAGTGGTACATATACACAATGGAATACTATTCAGCCATAAGAAGAAAACAGATCCTATCATTTGCAACAACATGGATGAAGCTAGAGGGTATTATGCTCAGTGAAATAAGCCAGGCCGAGAAAGACAAGTATCAAATGATTTCACTCATTTGTGGAGTATAACAACAAAGCAAAAACTGAAGGAACAAAACAGCAGCAGACTCACAGAACCCCAGAATGGACTCACAGTTACCAAAGGAAAGGGACCGGGGGGGTGGGTGGGTGGGAAGGGAAGGAGAAGAGGAATAAGGGGCATTACGATTAGCACACATTACATGGGGGGGGGGGCATGGGGAAGGCAGTATAGCACAGAGAAGACAAGTAGTGACTCTATAGCATCGTACTATGCTGATGGACAGTGACTGAAATGGGGTATGTGGTGGGGACTCGATAATGGGGGGAATCTAGTAACCACCATGTTGCTCATGTGATTTTAAATCAATGATACCAAAAGAAAAAGAAAAAATAATAAGACTCCTATGGAGCTTACCAAAACCCCACTCTTTCAGTTTGAATTGACCAATCTGGCCCTAGTCTGAGAACCTGAAAACACTCTGCCAACAGACCCTAATAAGTATCTGTCCCAGGCCTTGCCTCTGACTCTTTGTCTGTAATTTACCTTGACTTCCCCAATGTGGCCCCTTGAATCAGGCCATATACTTCCTCCAGGAGACTGAAATAATAAACTTGTCTATTTAAATTTCTCTTGTGGTCTGTTGTTGAACCAATACTCACCATCTGACACCCTGTTCCCCACTTAACAAATGTTAATTTAACAAAGTTATAACAGTGTACATGTGTATGTGTGGTGACGAGAAGAGAAAACCCATGGAAGCCCTGGAAGAGAAAAGATTAAACAGACTTATTTTTGTTTTGATATTTTAGGTTAGAAGATACCAAAACATATTTGTAAATGTGGAGAAATTGATAAAGGAGGAGAGTGATTATTTTAGGAGGAAATCTATGAATAAGTTGAGAAGAAATGAAATCCAGAGTAAAATAGCAGAGCAGGTCAAGAATGTAGATTTAGAACAACATGAGGTGGTAGATTTGCAGGTGGCCGGATGAGGGGACTCAGGTATGACACCTATTTTTCTCAATGAAGTAAGAAATGAGGTTAGCTATGGGTGAAATGGGAACTATTGTGGAAGGGAAGTGTGAGAGAGAGAGAGATGTTATAAAATCAGTGTGGAGACTAGGAAAGAGAGATGGAACAGGATGCCTGAGGATGTTGGGTGCATCTTTGAGAACTGTGGCTATGAATTTAAAATATGATCAGTCAGATATTTAGCTACTTGCATGCATACACTGAGAGTGGTTGTTATAAGCAAAGCTGTAAACCATTTACAGAATAATTTTAGGAGGAAAAAAGTGATTTATCATCAGACTATATAGGGGGTTTTCTCCTTGCACTGACCATTTTTTTTCTTTTAAGTGACAGGGAATGTGCAGTGTCTGCACCAGCAATTCCTATTTATGAGTGCTGTGGTTTTAAAATACTAATTGAATATTTAGGAGGAAAACAACATCTAAAATATAAAATTGATTGCTTCTGCAGATAACTTGGATGCCAGAAAGCTTCTACAGTTCTCAAAACTGCAATGTGTTATGTTTTTAGGAAGTTTAGTTCTTTAAACAAAAATGGAGAAAATCCTGGGAGAATCACTAATGCTGAGAACAATACTGTTCAATAGAACCTTCTGTAACAGCGGAAATGTCTTTTTGTGCTGGTCAATAGAGTATCCGCTAGGCACAGTGGGCTACTGAGCATTTGAATGTAGCTAATGTGACAGATGAAGTTAATATTCTAGTTTACTTAATTATAATTAACTTAAATTTAAATGGCTACTGTACTGAACAGCTAAACTAGAGAATTACCTACCCATCTCCCATTCACCACTAGGTATTTGCTAGTTATTTGAAAAGCAGAGTTTAAATATCCAACGTTCTGCAAAATAGATTTCCTTTTGGTTCTTTAACTTAGTGGTTTTAAAATGTTAGTAGGCTTGATAATTACTATACAGGGCTGTATATACAAAAACTATAAATACTCAGGTGAGTTCTAAGCTTTTCTAGGGTAGTTTTAACTACTGGCAATTTTCACATTATAAATAATAAATTCACATCAAAGCCTGATTCTCCATTCCCTCATCCATCTCAACAGGAAAAAGTGATACATCCTGAAAACTGACTTCAAGAAATAATATGGAAATATTTGTCAAAAAGAAATAAATCAGGTGGACAGTGCTATCATGTACCCTGAGTGACTAAGCCCTCCAAATTAGAAACAGTTAATTGTATACTATCATCTTCTCATTAAGGAATTGGGGTGGGTGAGGGAGATAAAGAGACACAAAATCTCAATCATAATATAAGTTGGTCACAGGGATGGAAGTGCACCATGGAGAATATAGCCAATAGTTCTGTAACATCTTTCTGTGTTGACAAACAGCAACTGCACTAGTGGGGATGAGGATTTAATAATATGTATAACAGTTGAGCCACTGTGTTATACCATTATACCAATACAATATTGTATATCAACTATACTTCAATTAAAAAGATACACTTAAAAAAGGAATTTTTAAATATTCATTCAAATGTGTTAATCTGCTTGATCTTTAGTATTAGAATTAATATGTAATGTTTCTTTCTAGCTAAGTCCTATGGAACTTTCAAAACACCATATCACACAGAAATGCAACCAAAGTTCAAACATTTGGTGGACTCGTAAATTATCTTTGTTCACATCAATTGTGCAAATGTTTCTATAATGTACATAATGGAATGGAAAAAACAAAATTCCTCCCAACAGGTGGTCTATCAACAGTCAAAATGGAATACATAATCAGTAGCAACATTTGATATAACCAACAAAAGCCCAGCTTAATATCACCATAAAGGAAATCAGAAAATGAAATGATCTGGAAAAAAATTTCACAAGCCTTTGCTTCTTTCAAATTAAAAGTTATCTATTTCCCTCATTTGAATGTTCTGATAATATGGAAGATATTTCCATTTCCATTTATATTTTCAGGTTTTTCTTGTTAAAATCCTTGTATTCCCAACAAGTATCTAATGTCCAGCCAGAGGCTGTTTCACAAGAATGCCACATAAATCTTGCCTTAATGAATTTATAAGATCCTTTCTCTCCTGCAGGATCCACAGACAGTCATTCTTTACAAATTCTCTAGAAATTTTCCTGCACAGGAAAGGCACGAAAATTCTGTTTAGCAATCTGGTAGCCTGTATTCTCTGGGTACCTCTGGGGAAACTTCATGAGTCCCACAATTCCATAGGTCATACAGAATTCATAGATAGAATAAAAGTATGATTCACATGTATTTGTGTTCACATGTACTCTTTATTACATGTGTTAATCAGTATTGTAATTACTGACATGCAAATCAGTTTTAAGAGGTACTGAATTGTTTTCTATATGGATTCTCTCCACTAATGGGTATTAAAACTTAAGCTATTAATACACGTAATCTCTTTTTAAAATATTAAAATAGTCCTTACATTTAAAAAAATGAAGTAAACCAAATGGTATACCACACATCCCTTTTCAAATGTTTGTAGAGCAAATAGTATTAATGTAGTCTAATTCCACTGTACCAGAATTTTAAAGAACACAGTTATGCTTTGTTGTTGTTCTTAGTGATGATTGCTTTTATGAATTGAAATCTTACATACATAAGTCATTGGAAGAAGACAACATTGTTCAATACTATATAACCTCTTTAAACTACCCCTCCTAATGCTCAGTTGCTGTGGAGTGGTCATACCATTTAGAAGTTTAAGCCAATTATTATCCTCAAACAGTAAAGTTAAAGCTATCTAGTAAATATCAAAATTTTACTAACAATACCTTTTCACTAATGATCTCCTGAATTCAACAGGAAATTTATGTATGAATCTAAAAGTAAAACTGGTTCTTTTAAGTTTTCTAATTAAAAATGGTATCAGATGTACTCATGGATACCTAAAGCATTAAAGAAAAAATATTCAGTAACAAGTGGCAGGTAACAATTCCATTAATAGCAGAAATTAAGAACAATGCATTTTTAAACTTTAACATAGTACAGTGTCTCAAACTTAAATTTTGAACAAAAAAAGTTCTATTTTCCCTACTAAATTTTTTTAAAAACCTTATTACATGCTTTCCAGACAACAAAAACCAATAACTTTTCTGAATGTAAGGAACTTTGATCAAGCATAGATACTTACATTATTTTAATAGTCTTTACAGAATTGTAATTCAAGCATGTTTTAAACTTTTACCTCACATTTTATTATGGGAATTTTCAAACATACAAAAAAGTTTCAAAATTGTACAGTAAACCCCCATATGCCCACCTTCTAGATTATACAATTAACATTTTATTACTCTTGCTTTAACACATATACATATATCCATCTATTCATCCATCTGTCCTTCACCACATTTTATTTCAGTGTAAACTGCAGACATGAGTACTCTTCACCCTTAAACACATTAACACACGTTATTAACTGGAGATCAATATTCAAGTTTTTTAAAGCAAACTTTACATGTAACCAAATGCACAAACCTTAAGTGTACAATTCCATGAATTTTGACAATATAGTATGATTTTTATTCATTGGCATTTGGATGGCATACAAATCAAAGTGAGAGTTGAAAATGTTATCACCCTCTTATTTTTACTCTTGGAGTAATCTAAATGTTTCCACAAAAAGTAAAAGTAAATTTACTCTCAACCATTTAATTTAAGAGACTTAAAATTCACAATCACCATGGAATACTTAATATATAACAGCCACAAGAAGTACTCTCAATGTTTAATTACAAGTTATATTTCTCAAATGCCACAAATTTAAATTCCAGGAAAATACACCAGAATAAAATGACAGGGTTCAGAACAAGTCTCCCCAAAAATGTACCACTCTGGCATACAGGCTATTTTGAGCTGAAGGCAACTGAGACTCCAGGCTCGGGAGAAGGTTTTGCCCCTTACTTAGCTACTCAGAAGACTATAAACTGGGGTCTTTCCCACAGTAAGAGCCATTACTAGAGATGAGTTTTATCTGAGTGATCCATCTGTATGGCAGACCAAACATCTAATTACCACACAACTGCTCTTCTTCTTACCCTTCTATGAATTGCCCTCCTCTCCTCTGATGCACCAGGCCCCTATCCAACTCTTGAGCTCAAGATGGCATATATCTCATTTTTCTTTTCTGTCTTTGAACCTCTCACATATGTAGGGTTCCCGCATGTATGAAATTAAATTGTTTTTTCTCCTGCTAATGTCTCATGGTAATTTAATTCTTGACCAACCAGAAGAACCTTTGAAGGGTAAAGGAAAAGTGTTCCTCCCCAACAAACTTTGCAAGTACAGATGTAAGGGTTAATCAAGCATATAGTCTCCTTATATAAGTAGTAGATAATATTAATTTAGTCACTCAAGAAAGGACTTTAATTCGATGATAATCATCTTCTCTGGGTTTCCAACTCTTAAGAAATGATCCAACTGACAGTGTTACTAAAACTTTAGAGAACAAACGGCCAAGCTAGTTTGAAGTGATTGATTCCTGGCCAAAAAGATGGCCCATATCTGAATTGAATCAAGCAAGAATTTTACTTGGGAAAGGAAGTAGAATTTTATAATTGAAAATAGCAACACATATTTTAAATTTGAGCAAAAAGAAAGAAAAAAGACTATATGAGTTCTTTACTTTCTGTGCTGGCAAAGGTATTTACTATGTGCTGAGAATGGAAGCTTCCTGTTTTGCTTCTTTTTAAGAAGGAAGGCACACAACAAATTTCACGCTTCATGACTGTTGCCGAAATGGCAAGCACTCAGTTTATCACTATTGGATGCTTATGACTGTCTTGCTGTTGAAAATTGTAACTAGCTTTTTTAAATGTGTAAACCGTGTTATAGGTTTTGATGCTCTGCATGACACCAGGGTAGAATGAAACCTGACAACATGGTTTCAAACTACTTGCACAAGAAACAAAGGTTGTGAGGGCACCCAAGTTAATCAAAAGAGTACCTCTGTAGTAAGAACACAGTGATTTTCAGTTTCACCTCACTTCTGCAAGTGTTTTTCTTCTACTAAAATGCTAGAAAATTAGTTGGGTCCCATATCTTAAAAACAGCAAAGGCATTGATATGATACCATATGTAAAACTTCTACAGTTTTGCTCACAAATATGTACAGAATATTTGTCATGTATACAGTATTGTGCTAAGTGGGAAAGGGGACATAAAAATATTTACCACCACATTTTTTCTTCACATCCTCGCCAACATTTGTTGTTGTTTGTGTTTTGGATGTTTGCTATCCTCACTGGTCTGAGGTGGTATCTCATTATGGTTTTAATCTGCATTTCTCTGATGATTAGTGATGTGTAGGATCTTTTCATGTGCCTGTTGGCCATCTGAATTTCTTCTTCGGAGAAGTGTCTATTCATGTCCTCTGCCCATTTTTTAATTGCATTATTTGCATCTTGTTTGTTGAGGTGCATGAGTTCTTTATATATTTTGGATGTCAACCCCTTATCGGATATGTCATTTATGAATATATTTTCCCATACTGTAGGAAGTCATTTTGTTCTACTGATGGTGTCCTTTGCTGTACAGAAGCTTTACAGCTTGATATAGTCCCACTTGTTCATTTTTGCTTTTGTTTCCCTTGCCCGGGGAGATATGTTCATGAAGAAATCGCTCATGTTTATGTCCAAGAGATTTTTGCCTATGTTTTTTTCGAAGAGTTATATGGTTTCATGACTTACATTCAGGTCTTTGATCCACCTAGAGTTTACCTTTGTGTATGGGGTTAGACAGTAGTCCAATTTCATTCTCTTACATGTGCTGTCCAGTTTTTCCAACACCAGCTGCTGAAGAGGCCGTCATCTCCCCAATGTATATCCAAGGCTCCCTTATCAAATATTAATTGACTGTATGTGTTTGGGTTGATGTTTGGATTTTCTATTCTATTCCACTGGTCTGTGGGTCTGTTTTTGTGCCAATACCAAATTGTCTTAATTACTGTGGCTTTGTAGTAGAGCTTGAAGTCAGGGAGCGTAATTCCCCCTGTTTTATTCCTCCTTCTCAGGATTGCTTTGGCTATTCGGGGTCTTTTGTGTTTCCATATGAATTTTAGAATTATTTGTTCCAGTTCATTGAAGAAAGCTGTTGGTAGTTTGATAGGGATTACATTGAATCTGTAGATTGCTTTAGGTAGTATAGCCATTTTGACAATATTTATTCTTCCTAGCCAAGAGCATGGGATGAGTTTCCATTTGTTAGTGTCCTCTTTAATTTCTCTTAGGAGTGTCTTGTAGTTTTCAGAGTACAGGTCTTTCACTTCCTTGGATAGGTTTATTCCTAGGTATTTTATTGTTTTTGATGCAATTGTGAATGGAATTGTTTTTCTGATTTCTCTTTCTGTTAGTTCATCGTTAGTGTATAGGAAAGCAACAGATTTCTGTGTGTTAATTTTGTATCCTGCAACTTTGCTGAATTCAGATATTAGTTCTAGTAGTTTGGGAATGGAGTCTTTAGGGTTTTTTATGTACAGTATCATGTCCTCTGCAAATAGTGACAATTTGACTTCTTCTTTACCAATCTGGATGCCTTGTATGTCTTTGTTTTATCTGACCGACCTGGCTAGGACCTCCAGTACTATGTTGAATAACAGTGGTGAGAGCGGGCATCCCTGTCTTGTTCCCGATCTTAGATGAAAAGCTTTTAGCTTCTCACTGTTAAGTATGATGTTAGCTGTGAGTTTGTCATATATGGCCTTATGATGTTGAGGTACTTGCCCTCTATACCCATTTTGTTGAGAGTTTTAATCATGAATGGATGCTGAATTTTGTCAAACGCTTTTTTAGCATCTATGGGGATGATCATGTGGTTTTTGTTCTTCTTTTTGTTGATGTGGTGGATGATGTTGATAGATTTTTAAATGTTGTACCATCCTTACATCCCTGGGATGAATCCCACTTGATCATGGTGTATGATCCTCTTGATGTATTTTTGAATTCGGTTTGCTAATATTTTGTTGAGTATTTTTGCATCCACGTTCACCAGGGATATTGGTCTGTAGTTTTCTTTTTTGGTGAGGTCTTTGCCTGGTTTTGGTATTAGAGTGATGCTGGCTTCATAGAATGAATTTGGAAGTATTCCCTCCTCTTCTATTTTTTGGAAAACTTTAAGGAGAATGGGTATTATTTCTTCTCTATATGTCTGGTAGAATTCAGATGTGAATCCATCTGGTCCGGAGGTTTTGTTCTTGGGTAGTTTTTTGATTACCGCTTCAATTTCGTTGCTGGTGATTGGTCTGTTTAGTTTTTCTGTTTCTTGTTTGGTCAGTTTTGGAAGGTTGTATTGTTCTAAGAAGTTGTCCATTTCTTCTAGGTTTTCCAGCTTGCTAGCATATAGATTTTCATAGTATTCTCTAATAATTCTTTGTATTTCTGTGGGATCTGTCATGATATTTCCTTTCTCATTTCTGATTCTTTTTATGTGTGTAGATTCTCTTTTTCTCTAAATGAGTCTGGCTAGGGGTTTATCTATTTTGTTTATTTTTTCAAAGAACCAGCTCTTGGTTTCATTGATTTTTTCTACTGTTTTGTTCTTCTCAATTTTATTTATTTCTTCTCTGATCTTTATTGGTGACTTTGGGTCTCATTTGTTCTTCTTTTTCCAATTTCAGTAATTGTGTCTTTAGACTATTCATTTGGGAATGTTCTTTCTTTAAATAGGCCTGGATTGCAATATACTTTCCTCTTAGAATTGCCTCTGCTGCTTCCCACAGAAGCTGTGGCTTTGTGTTGTTGTTGTCATTTGTCTCCATATACTCTTTGATTTCTGTTTTGATTTGGTCATTGACCCATTGATTAATTAGGAGAATGTTGTTACATCTCCATGTATTTGTGAGCCTTTTTGTTTTCTTTCTAAAGTTTAATTCTAATTTAATACCTTTATGATATGAGAAGTTGGTTGGTAGAATTTCAATATTTTCAATTTTACTGAGGTTCTTTTTGTGGCCTAGTATGTGGTCTATTCTGGAAAATGTTCCATGTGCACTTGAGAAGAATGTGTATCCTGTTGCTTTTGTGTGTAGAGTTCTGTAGATGTCTGTTAGGTCCATCTGTTCTAGTGTGTTGTTCAGTGCCTCTGTGTCTTTACTTATTTTCTGTCTGGTTGATCTGTCCTTTGGAGTGAGTGGTATGTTGAAGTCACCTAAAATGAATGCATTGCTTTCTATTTCCTCCTTTAATTCTGTTAGTATTTGTTTCACATATGCCAGCACTCCTCTGTTGGGTGCATATATATTTAAAATGGTTATATCCTCTTGTTGGACTGACCCCTTTATCATTATGTAATGTCCTTCTTTATCTCTTGCTACTTTATTCGTTTTGAAGTCTATTTTGTCTGATACAAGTACTGCAACACCAGCTTTTTTCTCCTTGTTGTTTGCATGAAATATCTTTTTCCATCCCTTCACTTTTAGTCTGGGGATATCTTTGCGTTTAAGGTGAGATTCTTGTAGGCAGCATATAGATGGGTCTTGCTTTTTTATCCATTCTGTTAGTCTGTGTCTTTTGATTGGTGCATTCAGTCCATTTACATTTAGGGTGATTATCGATAGATATGTACTTATTGCCATTGCTGGCTTTAGATTCGTGGTTACCAAAGGTTCAAGGGTTGCTTCTTAACTATCTAACAATCTAACTTAACTTTCTTGTTAAGTTATTGTAAACACAGTCTGATGTTTCTTTATTTCTCTCCCTTCTTATTCTTCCTCCTCCATTCTTTCTATAATAAGTGTTTTATTCTTTGCCTTTAGTTAGTGTTTGGATGGTCTGCTTTCTTTGCTATGATTTTATTTTCTCTGGTGACAGCTTTTTAGCCTTAGGAGTGCTTCCCTCTCGAGCAGTTTCTTTAAGGTGTCCTGTAAAGGTGGTTTATGGGAGGCAAATTCTCTCAGCTTTTGCTTGTCTGGAAATTGTTTAATCCCTCCGTCATATTTAAATGATAATCGTATTTAGCACCACATTTTAAGTGGTGTTAAATGCAAGCATATAAATATGCAAGGATGTACATACAAATGTAAAAATTGAAAAACTATTAAAGAATAAAGGTTAAATGCCTTCAGAGAGGATTTATAGATTTTATACTGTATTTATACACAAGTAGTACTTAAAATTAAACACAATTTATATCCAATAAAGGCCTTAAACAGAAGTAGACAATTCATATTTGGGAGTGTTGGTACATTTTAAATAATGAGTCTTTAAGGAATACAGTAAATGTTTGTAAAGCTCCTTTAAAATATAGAATATTAAGACCTTTTTTTTTTTTGAAAATATACATATCCCGGGCTGTAACTCTCTCAGAAAAAGTGCTCTACCTCACTTAACATTACCTTCTTGCCCACAGTATCCGTGCAAGTGGAGAAAACTGATGATGGGGAGAAAAGGCAGCTTGTTTCTTCTTAGTCACTGCCCATTACATTAAAATCTAAGGCAAGTTTTTTCAGATAAAATCAATTAACATGATCATAAAATCAAACCTCAAAGTATAAGGACTTATTCATTCCAAACCAAGAAGGAAGTTTGTTAACTTGTGTTAGTTGAACCCAACTGGATACACAAGTTGGTGGCTGAAATGCCCACACGTGCCACACTTTTCAACAGTGGTGCTTCTTTATTTTTGACTTTATAAAGTCAAAGGATTAAATGAAAAGAATTGCACCCACAGTGTGAAATCCAAATATGCTGTTGGCAGAACACTTTGGCAGGAGTAGACAGGATAATGCTTTTACTTAACTTGAAAGCCCTCACCAAGCGACCTGTTTCTCTACAGTTCAAATCTGTAGTGTTAGCTTGCTCCTAGGGCAGGTGGTTTCCTTGAACTGTGTAGCTACAGCAAGGTGGTTTTATGTGAGAAACAGAGGGAAAATGAGAGGAGGGAGGTAGAAGAGAATAGAGAAAGGGCAGGAAAAAACAGAGAAAGAAGGAATGTGGTTCCCACTAGACAGAGCATGTGGTTCCCAATAATCTTTACATCTTCCAGTTTAACCTTGCAATATCTTAGAATTCCTTTATTCTAAGATTGCCATTTTTTCCATTTTAACATTTTGGAAATCAGGTTGCATCCTGTAATTGATATCTACCATCTAATAGAATGGTTATTTCCCTTAAAGCTATGATTTAAATGGTGGCATAATCAAAGCACTATGGGTATTCACATTTAGTCTTTGAATGTGTCAACTCCATGGACTTTAGAAACTTTAGTTCCACTGCTCTATTTTTTCACTCCTGTTTCTACATGAACCCTGTTTCTACATCAGCCTTTAGTTGTGTAGAAAGGAAGCCTACTGCTCCTTTCTTCACATTGTAGTCTCAGCCCCACTCTGAAGCAGGGCACTTCGACCTCCCTCCACCTCCATCTTCTTACCTGCCCCCCTCAATTAGGCAGCATTCCTATTCTTATTGATCAGAATTTAACATGCCATAGGTTAGAATTTATTACTGGATTGGGTTAACTTCTCTCAAAGAACCAGGCCATGGGATTTCTCCTCCTCATACACATACAACACAGTGCCTCTGTGTTTAAAATAGCATGCGTGCAACAGCTAAGGATAAGAGCTACCTATTCATTTGTTTTGCACTCTATCATCAGCCACTGCTGGCCCATTTGTCTTCAATCAATGGGCAGGCAGCAGAAGGCCTTATTTTGGCTCAGGCAGAACAGTTTGCTCTTGATCCAGCTATTGTTAACAGAATGTCTTCCATTCTGCTAGGTATTGAGTAACTGCCAGGCATGAATAAATCAAGTACTCTGGTCACCATTTAGCTATCAGTTCTTTGTATATAAGTTTCGAATGAAGAATGGGTAAGTCTTAACCTAGAACTACAACATCCAAAGCTACAAAAGCTGCAAGTCTGAAGAACCTTTCTTCTCTTTCTTTTTTTTTTTTTTTTTGCTGCTGCCAGACAAAAGAACCTCATAGACATTTATAGCTCTGGGTGAGAAAAATAGTACTTTTAAGGCTGAATGATGTCTGAAAGACAATAGTGTTACGTCCTTATTAGGAGTAACTCCACTGCAAACACCCACATCATTGAAACTGTCATCACTGGGAGAACCTAGGAAGATCTGAAAGAACAATATAGGTCAAATGACACATTCAAACAAACCCTCAACTGTATAGAAAAAGGCTGGATTTACAGCTTTACACAGTACCATATGTATTTAAATTCCACTTATGCATGTTCTGAATTTTAAAATTTAGTGTTGAGGAAACCATTGAATTTTATCACAAAACAGTCCTATGAAAAGGTTGATTCAAAAAGAAATGACAGACCTATTAGGTGTCCAAAAGAAGAGAAGGCAAAAGAATGCTAATATTGTGTATTGCATCTCCAAAAAGATCAGGCAGTAGAATTAAATGATCTTTTTCTTTGTTTTCACATCTTAAGCCTAGATAATGCAATTTCTTATTTGGCAGTTCATTAATATAATAAGACATATTTAAATAATTATACATGCAAATATGTAAAGCTAAACAAGCAAAGAGAGCTACATTTAAACTTAATATATTTTAATGAGTCTGAAAACCTAATAGGCATTCTTGCCCATAATATATCCACACGGTCATCTAGAAATTTTATAAAAATAAGTTGTATAGACTTTAAGCACATTTGTGAGCGATTGTGGCCTTTTTTAATTTGAATTATTTGTGCATCTGTCACTTATGGAATGCTTATATATGTCAGATACTAGTCTAAGCATTTTTCATAGATGCCTTTATATAAACAACAACCTTATGAGGTAGATGTGATTATCTCCATTTCCTGATGAGGAAATTGAGGTTCAAATGGATAAATACCTCACTTCTAGTTCAAATTCTGGTAAGTGTCAAAGCCAGAATTCAAACACAAATTTGATTCCAAAGCCCGTACTTTGTTGAGAATAGGATGTTCACTTTATAGGGGAAGAGGCATTTTCAGAGAGAAGATAAATGCTTTTAATTTCGCATTTGTAAACCACGACTACAGAGAACAATTGGGTATCCCACACTCATACAAAGGGCATAGTAGCACTGAATGAAGGAATCAGAATCAGATATATAATGCTTTATGAAATAAGTTAATAAGGGTTGAAACACTGTATGCCTGATGAAACAAATTTCCTAAGGGCAACAGACAGTAACAGCTATTCAAAGATTGCAAATGTCCCTGTAGGCAAGGCTATCACTCCCTCAGTTACTGAACACATGTGGTGCGTCTGTGTTATCTTTCATCTCATTTCTACCAAAAGAGAAGTAAGTATTCTTGAACTTCAGCAAGAGCAGCCCAAACTTTACCCCATAAACATTCTTGCCTCATATTTACCACTTAGTAGCAAAAGATTTTTTTCTACAAATAAAAATTTTTAATGTTAATTTCCTGCTAAAATATTTCGACTTCGCATTGTAAATTTTAAAATCCAGAAGTTTAAAGCACTCTACATGATCCACAGCCTCTGGAGAGACTAATCTCTCCTTCTGCCCTATGGACTTTCCTTCTGTTGTCTTCCTGACTCAGGGCTTTTGATCAGGCCTTCGTCCTTATGAGGAAGGCTTCACCCCTAGTCTTCACCGAGCACACATCTGTTTAGCATGAAGTGTCTATTCTAAAGTTCAGGGAAGTCTCCTTGATCTTTGATAAACCCTTGACAATTCCTTGGAACCCCTGATAAAAAGTTAATCACCACTGTTTTCACTTTCACACCATCTTGTACTTTTCCTTCCCAGAGCCTACATAAACTGAAGCTGGAAAACAGGATGTGACTAGGCCTTCAATTAGTTGGAAGAGCTGTTCCAAAACTTTAATCTCCTTACATTGGAGAGCACCTTTGGAAGCTTATTTATGTGGTGATACTGGGCCTGCTACTTCAATTTTCCACAATTTCATTGACAGAATACATTTCAAATTAAAATTCATTCATTTTGTTTAACTTTCAATTCATGTAATTGATTTGGTCATTATCACTATCAATGTCTGTGGATTTGTTGTTCCCTTCTGAGTAAGTGCCATTGGCCCTTTAATTTTTGATTCAATATGATATTTTTGTGAGAATTATTAGTGTTCTACATTATTAGTGTTAAAAGGAAATATTTAATATAATAAGATATGGTGATTAATACTGTTTGCTGAAAGAAGGAAGTTACTCATGGAGAAAGCACTTGCCAGAAGTGAGAGCTTGTCAAATTGACTGTCAATATGTTTAAAGAAAATATTCCTATGAAAAGGAAGTAACGAAGAACAACAGCAGCAAAACAGGAATTGTATTTTTGGAAGTCAAATTTTTTCAGTGCCCTCAGACAGATGGAGCTCAACTACCCATTTTAAAAAGTAATCTCACGAATTTAAAATATTTACATATTTAACTGAACATGGGTAACAAACTCTAGAAAAAAGTAAGTGAAAAAAATACACCTTCAAAAACAGTTAAGTGGTTCAAAGATGGACGTTGAAGATTTCACATCAAAAATGTATACTTAATGCCATCGAACTATACACTTAAAATGGTAAGTTTTAAGTTATGTATATCATAGCACAACTCATTTTAAGTAACTCAGTAACTGTTTGTTCCCCCATATCTGTCTGGAAACACAAAGGCAGAGATTTCCAAGCCAGGCTCAGTGTACCTGAAATGCACAGCTGGTGAGGAGTTGAATGATAAGTATCATCATAACGTTCAAAAAATCTCCCGAGATAACTTTGGTTAAGCCTCCTTTTCACCCTCTACCGAGAATCACAGTACCTGGACTACCATCACAGATCACAATCAGAAAGTTATTTGCTCTTAAGAAATTTCATGTAAGCACTAGGTCTACACCGAACTACAATTAAGACTTAAAATATTGTTGGCCCTAGGTATGTATGAATTATGTACCGTATCACAAATGAAGGATTTGACTTGATTTCAAAGTACAGCAAATGGGAAATCCCAAAATTTTTTTACTGAAAAAAATGTCGAAATGGTGGTGAATGAGTCGATCGACACTTTTCCTTGCTACACTGATTTTATCTTAAAGATGCAGTAGAAACAAGGCTTTTGCATTGTATTTTCTGTATCAAGAAACAAGGCACATCACTAATAATGCGTCCTCCCTAAGGCAATGGAGGGACTCTTGTTCAAGCTGAAATACATTCTGATGAGGTTGTGACCTTGGTCTGATGCTTCAATATTAGAGTACTATTCATTCCATAGTGAAAAAAATAATCATGTTTACCCGAGAGGACTCAAGAAAAGGAGCTTTTCAGTAGGAAAAAGAAACAAACCCCAAACTCTAATGCTTATAACTCTGTGGTTCAAATAATAATGATAAACATGGTTGGTGGACCACAGGACTCAGTAGATACATCGGGACCCATTTAAAGAAAAATTATGCCAGATCTAAATTATAATTAGTAAATGATCCCTGAACTATAAATGATAGCTTAAAAAACCAGAACAACACAGATTAAAAATACAGTGATCTTTCTTTGAGTATCACACAAGATTGACCTTTAAAACTATGGATATACGAAACTAACTTCCATAATGCGTCATCTGGGCTCTAAAGCCTTCCTTTTCCAAGCATTGTCTGCTGACTAGCTGCATGAGAATTCTCTGATAATTTGGTGGAAATGCAGACGGCTCAGTCCCGACCACAGGCCGACTAAATCACAACTCCCACAAGCTCCCCAGATGCTTCCTACACAAATTAAGGTTTGACATGTACATCTCTAGCACAGCTCTAACAAACACATGCACAGCATCCTTTCACAGATGTAGAACTTGAGAATGAAGAGATGTCCTTGTTTGGAGAGCTACAGATAATGTCAACCTCCAGATTTGAGGACACTGGTCTCTATGTTAAACCGAGATGAAGATGGTGGCCCTGGCTAATGCTGTACTTATTACCATTCCCTCTAAATGCATATTCATATATTGTTCATTTACAATTTCCCAACTGGTGACCTAGGTCCTGATAATAAAAAGCCAGTGTCCCAGCAAGAACGGAGCTTTCTAAGATGGTGAGATAGTGTTTCTTGGCACTTTTGCCCTCATTAGAGATATTGGGGGCCAAGGTATATGCTACATCTCCTCTCACTCTCTGTGGTTATTCTAGATTTTACATTCTTGACTGACTAAAATTAGAAAATTTATCTGATTTAATAGTGAGTGTTAATGGGGAAGAAATGTAGCCTCTTCCACACTAACAATAAGTCCATCAAAAACCCTGCATCCTCTTGAGTTGTACTTAATGTTCTCATTTTACTGATAAATAACTAACCTCAGTTCTTTTTTTGGGACGTGACATAACAGCTATCTATTTCTTTTGTACTATTCAGAAGTTATGCTAGTTTCAAGTTAATATCACCACCCAAGTTGAAAAAATTAATAAATTGACCAATAGATGTTTGGAATATATTTGCTCGAATTCTGCTGTTGAGTGCTTACAGGGTGCTGTTGAATTCCTATTTATTCATCCCCTATTATCTCACTTAATCCTCAGAGACTTACAAAATAAGCAATCAAAATCGCTTTGTTAGGTGAGGAAGAGAAACTGAGAGGAGGTGTAGTTTCATGGAAAAGAGCACATGCCATGGTAAACGTTGGGGTCAAATGTCTCCACTGTTTATTAACTAAGTCACCTCATCTACCAATTGGGGACAACAGTTGTAATGTCTAATTCTAGTGTTGCTGGGAAAATTCATCCACATATGTACAGCATTCACAACAGTGCCTAGGATATTACAGGCACTCAAAAATACTATTTTAAAGCTATTTGTCTAAGAAAGCATCATTAGTAATGAAGCCAGGATGCAAAGAAAGTCTATTGGACTTTGGACCCTCAGGGCTTCCAATTACACTCTCTTTGTACACCTTGCCTAACTCTACCCAATACACAAAAAAAGCACCAGAGAGCTAAAAGAAAGGTGCAAGATACTACATTTTTCACTGTAAAACCTGAGTTTTCATAGGCCTAAATTTGTGACAAATGACAGAGAAGAAGGAAAAAACAATCATCTCCTTGTTAAGTGATTAATTTTTTTATTATTATTATTTTGGTATCATTAATCTACAGTTACATGTGCAACATTATGGTTACTAAACTCCCCACTTCATCAGGTCCCCCCCACTTACCCCATTAGAGTCACTGTCCATCAGCGTAGTGAGATGCTATAGAATCACTACTTGTCTTCTCTGAGTTGTACAGCCCTCCCCGGGCCCCCCCAACATTACGTCTGCTAATCGTAATGCCCATTTTTCCCCCTTGTCCCTCCCTTCCCACCCATCCTCCCCAGCCCCTTTCCCTTTGGTAACTGTTAGTTCATTCTTGGGTTCTGTGAGTCTGCTGCTGTCTTTTTCTTTCAGTTTTTTTCTTTGCTTTTATGCTCCACATATGAGTGAAATCATTTGGTACTTCTCTTTTTTGGCTTGTCTTATTTCACTGAGCATAATACCCTCCAGCTCCATCCATGTTGTGGCAAATGGTAGGATTTGTTTTCTTCTTATGGTTGAATAATATTCCATTGTGTATATGTACCACCTCTTCTTTAACCATTCATCTACTGATGGACACTTAGGTTGCTTCCATTTCTTGGCTATTGTAAATAGTGCTGCGATAAACATAGGGGTGCATCTGTCTTTTTCAAACTGGGCTGCTGCATTCTTAGGGTAAATTCCTAGGAGTGGAATTCCTGGGCCAAATGGTATTTCTATTTTGAGTTTTTTGAGGAGCCTCCATACAGCTTTCCACAATGGTTGAACTAAGTGATTAACTTCTATTAATGTAAATATTTTCATAGACTATATAAAGAATATCTCTTGCTGTGCTAACACATATTTTGCTGGCAGGCACCACCATTGGCAACATCCATATGAACCTTGTTTGGTTAGCTGGAGTTTAATAATACCCAGCATTTTAACAGTGTTTTATAGTTTCAGTGTTCACCTAACAACTTGTGATATAGGTGGTATAGAATTTTTACTCAGTAGATGAAGACATGAAGGTTCAAATGTTGAAGTTACCTTAAAAATTTGAAATAACACCACAAAAGACCCCGAATAGCCAAAGCAATCCTGAGAAGGAGGAATAAAGCTGGGGGAATTACACTTCCTGACTTCAAGCTCTACTACAAAGCCACAGTAATCAAGACAATTTGGTATTGGCACAAAAAAAGACCCCAGACTGGTGGAACAGAATAGAAAATCCAAACATTAACCCAAACATATACAGTCAATTAATATTTGATAAAGGAGCCTTGGATATACAATGGGGAGATGACAGCCTCTTCAGCAGCTGGTGTTGGAAAAACTGGACAGCTACATGTCAGAGAATGAAACTTGACTACAGTCTAACCCCATGCACAAAGGTAAACTCAAGGTGGATCAAAGACCTGAATGTAAGTCATTAAACCATAAAACTCTTAGAAAAAAACAGGCAAAAATCTCTTAAACATAAACATTAGCGACTTATTCATGAACATATCTCCCCGGGCAAGGGAAACAAAAGCAAAAATGAACAAGTGGGTCTATATCAAGCTGAAAAGCTTCTGTACACAAAGGACACCATCAGTAGAACAAAAAGATATCCTACAGTATGGGAGAATATATTCATAAATGACGTATCCGATAAGGGGTTGACATCCAAAATATATAAAGAACTCATGCACCTCAACAAACAAAAAGCAAATAATCCAATTAAGAAATGGGCAGAGGACATGAATAGACACTTCTCCAAAGAAGAAATTCAGATGGCCAACAGGCACATGAAAAGATGCTCCACATCGCTAATCATCAGAGAAATGCAGATTAAAACCACAATGAGATATCACCTCACACCAGTGAGGATGGCCAACATTCAAAACACAAACAACAACAAATGTTGGCGAGGATGTGGAGAAAAGGGAACCCTCCTACACTGCTGGTGGGACTGCAAATTAGTTCAACCATTGTGGAAAGCAGTATGGAGGTTCCTCAAAAAACTCAAAATAGAAATACCATTTGACCCAGGAATTCCACTCCTAGGAATTTACCCCAAGAATGCAGCAGCCCAATTTGAAAAGGACAGATGCACCCCTATGTTTATTGCAGCACTATTTACAATAGCCAAGAAATGGAAGCAACCTAAGTGTCCATCAGTAGATGAATGGATAAAGAAGAGGTGGTACATATACACAATGGAATATTATTCAGCCATAAGAAGAAAACAAATCCTACCATTTGCAACAACATGGATGGAGCTAGAGGGTATTATGCTCCGTGAAATAAGCCAGGTAGAGAAAGACAAGTATCAAACGATTTCACTCATCTGTGGAGTCTAAGAACAAAGAAAAAAACTGAAGGAACAAAACAGCAGCAGACTCACAGAACCCAAGAACGGACTAATAGTTACCAAAGGGAAAGGGACTGGGGAAGATGGGTGGGAAGGCAGGGATAAGAGGGAAAAAGGGGCATTATGATTGCAAATGTAATGTTGGGGGGGCATGGGGAGCGCTGTACAACTATGGGATTTGAACAGTTTCCAGGGATGTGTTGTTTTAATTTGTCTGATTTTTCGCATACTATTCAAGATCAAATAGACAACATTCATCATGGTACTGATAAGTTTTCACAAATGCCTGAATTGTTAAATTGGTTTTCTTTGTTTCATTGGATATGGCCTATAATTGTAGGTCTAATACTGTTATGCATTTGTATTCCTGTTCTCCTAGTGTGTGCGTGGAAGGCAGTTGTTGGTGTTTTAAAGCCAATACAAGCATAATATGCTACTTTTCAAGAATTAACTTCAAGAAATAAGTGATTCCTTTTAAACAACTTTGTGAAATCATATACAGATTCCCCACCTGCATTTGCTGCAAGAATATAATCATGTATATTGTGATTTTATCCAGAATTATAGCTGCTGGCTGTCCTCTCTTTCGTATTTTATCTCCCTGTTTGGTCCCAGGAGATGGCTGGTTAGCCAGAAACGGGTAAGATTCCTCATGGGAGGAACAACCTAAGACAGGCACAGTCGCAAGGGACCTCAGGTGAGCAGTGTGGGGGCCAACTGACGTGAGGCATAGAACCCCACCCCTCCAGACGAGAGAGACATTGCCTGTGACAAGCTATGTCACAGGCCGAGCCCAGCTAATCATTATTCTGGTACCTTCCACAAATATATGCATATGCATTTGTGTCAATTAAAACAAAAAAGGGGGAAATGTGGGATTCACTTATAATTTAAGTATAAAAATCATATGAATAATCATAGTTGATTGATTGATTATAGTAACTGAATTAGTTTCTCTGATATGACTGCCTTTGCATTGTTCACCTTGTGAGAACTTGTTCACTATGTTCCTTGCATTGTTCACCTTGTGGGAGCTTGTTCACTGTATTGGAACTTGTTCATTGCATGGTGAGCAATAATGTCTTGGGTATTGAAAAGTTGTTAAGAGAAAAAACCTCAAAAGTTCACATCGCAAGAAAAAATAATTTGTAACTGTGTGTTGAAGGATGTTAACTAAACTTACTGTGATAATCATTTCACAATAAAAAAAAGGAAAAAAGAAAAAAATTTGAAATAACATGGTGACCTTCTGACGCAATTCATTTCAAACTGCACTTACAAAGGTTTCCTTTTACATAAAAAGTAATAGGATATAAAGTTGGTGAAATTATTTAAGGCTACTTGGAAAATAAGGTGATTACCAATAACAAGACTTGAGATCATCTAAAATTATCCAATGGTAGATGGTTATACGATTAACATTTTACATTTTTCAAATGATTTAAGATCCCCTACATTTCATGATATTTATGTTGTATATTCCTTTTTCCTACATTCATTCTCTAAATTTTATGAGGGTAGGGATCAATTTTATCTCACTCATCTTTACCTGATGATCCAGAACAGTGCCTACATATTTGCCATCATCCCACTGAGTTTCCTAGGTCTTCAATTCAGTGAGTCAAAAATTAAAGAAACAATGCAGTTCTTTAACAGTCCACAGAAAACCATCTCATTCAAACTACCCTCCTAATTATTTTTCCAGTCTGGAGATCTCTGGGTATAAAAATGCCAAAGTAGTATTGTACAAATTCTCTCTAGTATATATCACATTATACTATCAGGCCAAATAATAACAGCAACATTCCAAATGCTCATTGAAGTATCTAAACATCCCTTTCTCATAACATACAGCTAGTAAATTGTTGATTATCATTATTTTTTAAGTATATGAGGAAAATGAAATCACATGACTTAACCAGAACTTCAACTACATTGTGTGATCTCAACAGATTTCCTTGAGTTCTTTGATAGGAACAAGTATCTCCATATTTCTATATCACTACAGATTCTGCCCTTACCAAATTCCCTAAGAATTATTTTTTATTTTGTATTCTCCTCATCACTAAGCACTATACAGGATATAAATATTTGTGGAAAATATATGCAAGACCTAAAGGAGGAGCTTGCTATCAATATAAGGAGATAAAGCCATGTTTACACCGAAAGTGAAATATTTTTCAAAGGCAACACACTATTAACCATGAGACTATGAATAACATAAAATTATATATGTAATTCAACAATGGAAATATTCAGCATAGACTGGTCAGAGCCAATATTCTACACCTGCCGCTCAAGAATTTACAAGGCTTAGAAAAAATCACTGCACATGTTCCCTCCTGGAACTTTCATGCTCTCTATTCTAATGTGAGATAATCACCTCAAAAATACTCAATGATTTATGATTTTAATATGCTTCTACAGAACTATCCCTACAGTCAATTTTGAATGATTAAGTCCCTTTCCTCATCTTCCTGCATCATTATATTATTCATAAGGACCTCCAACTAGAAAAGAAAGAAACCTATGGTATCAGAATTGGCATCTTGTAAATAGCTATTTTTCAGTTATCTGTCACCACAAAAAGAATATGATAGAATTAATACAATATAAACTAAAATGAGAGGCTTATTTTTAATATGAAGTGAATAAAATAACCACAAGACCTTTTTATTGGAAACATTCTGGACAATAAAACAATCATAACCTTTTAGTGATGATTCTTAATTTTCAACCTTACCTACAAAGAAAAATTCAGAAGTTTGGGATTGTAATACTATTCACATGTCTTCCTGTGCTTTTATTAATCTAATAAAATTATAATTTAGCAAGATAAGCTTTCTATGCATATTCAGGTTTATTCTAAATTTAAGAACTTGATATGGGAGTCAGTTACCAATTTCAAACTTCAGTATCACCCTAGAATCTTGCCTCAAAATCCTAAACACCTCCTGAATATGCATAAATTTGTTTTAACTTCTCAAACGCAACATACACCTACACACACATGTACATGCGTAAATACCTATGAACATATTAGTATATTGTGTTTATATTTATAGATTCAATCATTTATCTATCTTAGCATCTTACCCTCTTCATTATGGCATAATGGAGCCAGCATAAAATCCAGAATTAAATCCAAATTCTGACACTACCTAACTGTGTGACTTTAGGCAGGTTTCTTAACCTCTGAGAGCCTTACCTTTCACGGTAGTTAAAATGGAAGAGTAATACTGAATTACTGGACAGATTAGAAAGAATGTATGCAGTATCTACTATAGTATAAAGCAGAAAACAAGTTCTCATTAAGGGAAAACTCATTATCTTTATTGCTGCTGTGATTCCTCCCCAAACATGCTCTTCCTTTTGACTTGCCTTTTCTTGAGTAATGTCATTACATTTCATCTTATCCCTTGGCTTGAAACCTTGAAATTATCTTGGATGATCCCCTTCCACACTGAATGAAAAGCAAAGTGCTATGAATTCTTCTTTTAGGAATATGTATTGAATACATTACAAATGGCACCATCTCTGTGTCATGGGTGCCGTATCATCTGTAAGGTGAACTATTATAAGTACTCTGATGGGCTACTTCTCTCCTGTCTTGCTACCTTCAAAGCTTTCAGCATACAGAGTCTGACATGAATTCTGCTTTCTTTTTGTCAGCCTACTGCTACAAATTCTTCATGGCTCTCTAATTGCTTACAGAGAAAAATTGAAAACAAAAAACAAATTCCAAAGTCCATGATGATTCCGATATACTTTCTAGTATCATTTTTTTTTCATTTCCTCCTTCAGTCATCCAAAAAATCATTTATTGAATGGAGAATATGTCCAAAGCTCTGTTCCTGGCAATAGGAATACAACTGTGGACAACATGCTCATGGCTCATGCCCATGGAGAGCTTTCTTTCTAGTGATAACACCATTAAACAACTAATCTTTAATTCTAGATGTGATAAGTACTAGGTAGAAGTAAGTATACTTTAGGTCCTGACCTAATCTGAGTCTGGGAATACTTCCCCAAGGAAGTGATATTTGAACTAAGATTAAAAAATATATAAAATCAAGGAAGATGATAAAGGAAGATAAATTCTAGTGGAGAAAATAGCACAGCATGTGGGACCCACAAACACTAAACTTCAAACCAAATAAATTATTGATGTGCATAAAATCTTTATTTTCTGCTCCCAAAATGTGTGCATATTTTCTTTTCACCTGGATTGTTAACCATACTGAAGACACAGCTAGCTATGTGACCGAAATTACATCCAGAAAAAAAAAGTGCTATATTTAGGAAGTAAAACACTCTTCTGAAAAATACTTTTTAAGCACATAAGCAAAAGATGACTTGATTTAGCAATGCACACTACTCTACTAAACTGAAAAAACAACTTGTTCTATAGTAGAAATATTGATTCATGGGATTCTTCTGTTAAAACTACTGCTTCACTTCAAATATTCATCATCTAGTTTTAGTGTAACATTCATTAAATTTGGAATCTAACTGCATTTTTCCTTTGCTAAGAAATAATAACCCATTACTATTCTGTACTGCCTTTAGGAAAATGTTGGTGTATGACTGAATCAAGAGACTGAGTAACAGTAAGTAACTTTGATAACTGAAATTGCTTCGAGGAAGTCATTTTTAATACCATCAGATATCCTTTCCCAACAAATTCTGCAACTTTTATCAAAATAAAAATTTATTTTCTACTGTCAACATGACAAAAACAGGACAGATTATATTTAAAAAACAAGGTTGCAGAGTTTTTTTTAATGCAGCCACACTAAATCTATTAACCATTGGACAGTGATGAATAAGGGTTACACATAAGCACACTTAAGCAGCAACCATTATCTACATTACTCATCTATCTTAAAATTTCCAGGGTCAGAAAACAGCTTCTGGGAAGATAGCGGTGTGAGCAGGGTGGCAGAAATCTCCTCCCAAAACCATAAATATCTCTGAAAATACAACAAATACAACTATTCCTAAAAGAGAGACCAGAAGATACAATACAACAGCCAGGCTACAGCTATATCTGCAAGAACTCAGCACCTCACGAAATGGGTAAGATCAAAGCCATGACCTGGCAGGACACGAGCACTCTCCCACCCCAGCACACTGGCGGGAGGAAAAGAATCAGAGTGGGGAGGGAGTGGAAGCACAGGCTGGATAAACAACAAGAACTGGTGATCTGCACCAGGAGCACTGACACACATCGCGTGGTGTATCGCAGATTAGAAAAACAGAAGTGCAGGATCTGAGATGGAGACTGCAAGCGGGTCCCCTCACCCGGCTCCCTGGGAAAAAAGAAAAGCACGTGCTTTTTTTTTTAAGTCTTAAAGAGACAAGGGCCCAACAGCGGAACAAATTCGTCCCAGCGAACTTGGCCCAGCGGGCTGGGAGTCTTGGGGAATTTTGGACTCCCTGAAAAGCAGCCATGCTGAGGCTTCCCACAGAGATCAGCAGCCTGCCATTCGTTCCCACCCCAGCCTGCACCACAAAGGGTCTGGCAGAGCCGCCACTGCTGCGGAACAGCAGAGGAGAGGCCCTGCCCAAAGCATCCTCACAGAATCACCCCCGAATGGTGCACAGCTAAGCGGGAAGAGTGCTAGAACCTGGTTCGGAAGGCACCAAGCGGACCAGAACACACCAAACGAGACTGCAGACCCCTGCAGTGCTACAAGCTAAGTTGAGGTGGCCCGCACACAGGCAGCTTAGGGGATTATCCCAGAGACTGCATCCCAGGGCTGGAAAACAGCTAAGGCTCCTGAGAAAGGCAAGGAGAACAACAAGCAGGAAGGGACTTTGTTCTCCCAGCTGACACACGTGGCGACTACCAGTGACCATTCTATCACAATGAAAAGACAGAGGAATATGGTAGAGACAAAGATTGCCCAGACAACCCCAGAGAAGGGGCCAGATGGGATACTTACACAATCTTCCTGAAAAAGAATTCAGAATAAAAGTCATAAACATGCTGATGGACCTACAGAGAAATGTGCAAGAGCTGAGGGAGGAAGTGAGGGAAGTGAGGAAAGACAATGCAGAAATCAGACAAGCGATCGACGGGCTTAACAGCAGACTGGATGAGATGCAAGAGACTGTTAATGGAATAGAAATCAGAGAACAGGAATACAGAGCAGCTGAGGCAGAAAGAGATAAAAGGATCTCTAGGAATGAAAGAATATTAAGAGAACTGTGTGACCAATCCAAAAGGAACAATATTCGCATTATAGGAGAGGCAGAAGAAGAAGAGACAGAAAAAGGGATAGAAAGTGTCTTTGAAGAAATAATTGCTGAAAACTTTCCCAAGCTGGGGAAGGAAATAGTTTTTCAGACCATAGAAGCCCACAGATCTCCCAACATAAGGGACCCAAGGAAGACAACACAAACACACATAGTAATTAAAATGCCAAAGATCAAAGATAAGGACAGAGTATTAAAGGCAACTAGAGAGAGGAAAAAGATCACCTACAAAGGAAAACCCATCAGACTATAATCAGACTTCTCAAGAGAAACTTTACAGGCCAGAAGAGAATGCCATGACATATTTAACGTAATGAAACAGAAGGGCCTTGAACCAAGAATATTGTATCCAGAACGATTATCATTTAAATTTGAGGGAGGGATTAAACAATTCCCAGACAAGCAAAAGCTGAGGAAGTTTGCATCACATAAACCACCTCTACAGGATATCTTAAAGGGACTGCTCTAGATGGAAGCACTCTTAAGGCTAAAAAGATGTCAAAAGAGAAATTAAAATCATAGCAAAGAAAGCAGAACATCCAAATACTAACTAAAGTCAAAAAGTAAAATCAACTATCCACAAAAACAGCCAAAGGAAACGTAAAAGAGTACAGAATAAAACACCTAGTGTATAAAGAATGGAGGAAGAAGAATAAGAAGGGAGAGAAATAAAGAATCATCAGACTGTGTTTACAATAACTTAACAAGAAAGTTAAGTAAGATTATTACATAGTAAAGAAGGTACCATTTAACCTTTGGTAACCACGAATCTAAAGCTAGCAATGGAAATCAATACATATCTATTGATAATCACACCAAATGTAAATGGACTGAATGTAACAATTGAAAGAAACAGAGTAATAGAATGGATAAAAAAGCAAGACCCATCCATATGCTACTTACAAGAGACTCACCTCAAACCCAAAGATATACACAGACTAAAGGTGGAGGGATGGAAAAACATATTTCATGCAAACAACAAGGAGAAAAAATCAGGTGTTGCAGTACTTGTATCAGACAAAATAGACTTCAAAACGAAGAAAGTACGAAGAGATAAAGAAGGATATTACATAATGATAAAGGGGTCAGTCCAACAAGAGGATATAACCATTATAAAAATATATGCACCCAACAAAGAAGCGCAGACATACAAGAAACAAATACTAACAGAATTAAAGGAGGAAATAGAAAGCAATGCATTCATTTTAGGAGACATCAACACACCACTCACTCCAAAGGACAGATCAACCAGACAGAAAATAAGTAAAGACACAGAGGCACTGAACAACACACTAGAATACATGGACCTAACAGACATCTACAGAAGTCTACAGCCAAAAGCCACAGGATACACATTCTTCTCAAGTGCACATAGAACATTTTCCAGAATAGACTACATACTAGGCCACAAAAAGAACCTCAGTAAATTCAAAAATATTGAAATTCTAACAACCAACTTCTCAGATCACAAAGGTATAAAGCTAGAAATAAATTGTACAAAGAAAACAAAAAGGCTCACAAATATATGGAGACTTAACAGTATGCTCCGAAATAATCAATGGATAAATGACCAAATTAAAACAGAGATCAGACAATATATGGAGACTAATGACAACAATAACACAAAGCCACAACTTCTGTGGGACGCAGCAGTTCTAACAGGAAAGTATATTGCAATCCAGGCCTATTTAAAGAAGGAGGAACAATCCCAAATGAATAGTCTAAAGACACAATTATTGAAATTGGAAAAAGAAGAACAAATGAGGCCCAAAGTCACCAGAAGGAGGGACATAATAAAGATCAGAGAAGAAATAAATAAAATTGAGAAAATAAAACAATAGAAAAAAAATCAATGAAATCAACACTTGGTCTTTGAAAATATAAACAAAATAGATAAA